>JAZDUA010000872.1:402500-420026 GCA_038098605.1 Gryllus longicercus | reverse complement strand
CAACAAAACACAGCTGTAGGGGCTGAATTTTCAGGCTCGTGAAAAGCGAGCCACTGAGTTGAGTGGCCTGGCATAAACAATAAATTAAAATTTCAGAGGATATGATTCTAACATGATGTAAATTACTCAGCTACACTCCTTCATGATGAAATACTACACCGTAGTCCTGTTAAAGTGTCATGAGGTTAAAAAAAAGAAAAAACATTGCTGTTCAATGGGAGTAAGTACACCTTCAAATGAAGATTGCCTATGGACCATGAAATGAACTTGTAGCATTTTCTGGAGAATTTCGTCTTCCCCCGTAGAAAGTTGAATAAATTTGAATATGTTACGGCTAATTGCAAAATTTGGCTAATTCACAAATGTGCTGGTTAATGTTCACACTATCTGTAATTAATGGATTATGTTCATAATCTAACATCTTCAAAGCTTGATGGATCTTGGCCGGAAGAAATGCACGACAGCCAACACAAGGTGGCTAGGTATGTGACAGTGATAGGGAAAAGCCGATAATATGTGATAAACAGGGTGGTGGGAAGTTTGTAAGGTTAGTGAGAGTCAAGGGTGTGTTTAAAGTTTGTGTGTGTCAGTTGTAAATTTATATTTTCATGTAACCACCAGGTACATACATTGTGTATGAAACTTTTGTGGCATACTAAATTGAACTTCAGAACTTTCGAACACATTTTTGTGCAAGTTCTTTCCTTCTCCTATATTTTGTTTAAGTTAATAATTAATTCATTCTTTATGTTGCAGCTCAAGAGAGGTCCTAAGCAAGACCCAGAAGCCGAGGTATCCGTCTATGCCAAGAAATTGAATTTGATTTCTCACCTTGAGAAAATTCCCAGTGAGCTCTCTGGAGGATATAGGAGACGTCTGTGCTTGGCTTTGGCTTTCATTGGACAGTCAGAGGTAAAATTAATATTTATTTAAAATGTTCTTGAAGCATCAATTATTTATTTGAAGGTGAGGAAAAAGGTGTAAGAGTTTGGGGTACATTGATAACAATCTAGTGATAAAGAACATGAAAGTGTGTGTATCACATGTGACTGTTCTGTGGATGTGTGTGTCCATGTAGGTGTGTTGGTGTTTGTGTGGTGGGATGTAGGTGTATGTGTTGTTGCGGTGAGGAAGGTGTGCTTGCATGTTGTTATATATAGATATATTTTCCCTAGAATGGTTTCACACAATCTATAGTAAAAATAAAAGTATAGTGACTTAAAGTAGGAAAAAGTAAGATTTCCAGAATTAACCTTTTAAATGAAGAGTTGTTTTTTCCTTCTGCAGTCCTGGCTATATAGATTTTTTTAAATAGACAAACATGCTTGACCCCTTGCAGATTTTTAAACCACTGTGCGAGTTGATGAGGGTTGAGGTGGGCTAATCTTGTGAATGGCGACTGACAGACTGTGGTGATCGGTGAGCTGATGTGTACATATGAGCTAAAATAACTGTGAGATGTGTATGCATGGACAAACAGAGACAGTTTATATGCTAATACATGGAAATATTATGACAATAATATAGTAATATAGAATACTGTGATAGAAAAATTAATTTATATTATACATTCATATATATTATATATTGTCTATAATTTATAATAATTCTATATAATATTACAATAATAGTACACAATGATAGCAATATTTAATTAGAACTACACACTTTTTTATTTTTTATTGCCCTCTCTCTCCCCCCCTCTCTCCTCCCTCTCCCCCTCTCCCCCCTCTCCCCCCTCTCCCCCCTCTCTCCCCCTCTCTCCCCCTCTCTCCCCTCTCTCCCTCTCCCCCTCTCTCTCCCCCTCTCTCTGCCTCTCTGCCTCTCTCTCTCTGCCCCCCCCCTCTCTCTCTCTCTCTCCCCCTCTCTCTTTCTGTCATGTGAGAAATATCCCATATGTACTGCTGAGCTGAGAACGTGAGGGAAAGCTTTTCCATTTGTTGCTAAAAGGTTAATAAAACCTCTAGATGTGTTATATTAATTTTCTTTTTCTATTTTTCCAGACAGTCATATTGGATGAGCCTACTTCTGGTCTGGATCCAGAAGCTCGTAGAGAGATCTGGGATTTGCTTCTGGTAAGCAGTATTTTATATTGTTTGAGAAAAAATTGCTAATAATAATATAATGAGAATGAAGATGATGGCAATGATGATAATGATATTCTTGCAGAGCATGCGTGGGTCGCGCACTATTCTTATCACAACTCACATCATGGAAGAAGCTGATGTTCTTGGGGATCGCATTGCAATCATGGACCATGGCAGAGTGCAATGTTATGGCACTCCTATGTATTTGAAGAAATTATATGGTACGTAAAATAACACAAATAAAAATAAAAATGTGCATGTTATGGAATGTAAAAGAGATGGTGAGGTAGTTTGGGAGAAGGCCATAAAGGAAGTACATAAGGTGATTCATTCTAGTATCACATGATGGGTCTCAAGCTTTCAGCTGTTAATGATGGAATGCTGTTGATAATCTCTTCTTATTACTATGATTTATTTTCTCAACTAGCAAAATACTTTCTACGGAAGTTCTTTTGTCAACCTGCAAAATTTTTGTCTCCTGTATTATTTTTGTGTCCAACACTGTTAAGTAGTGAACAACATTGTCCTGGAGGAGATGGAACTTTAGGATTATATGAACCCATGAACAGCTACCCCATGAATCACTACTTTCTTAGCGTTTTCTTGTATTTTTGGTATTGGAAACTTTGAAGTGATTTTGTTGGCGTTTCTTACCAGAAATAGAAGTGTAAACAACATTGATGAAATGTCCGGACAGCCGAGGAAAGTAACCAAGCACGTATGAATCTTTTTGAAGGGTATTCAGCTGAATTTTGAAATAAAAATGGATTTTCGTGGAAGGAACCAGTAGTTAACTAAGTGTGTAGAAGGGTGTCATTAACAAAAGGCAACCATATCCCTAATAGGCCCATAGGCCCATATCATTACACATGCATACATGCAATACCAGAATGAAGGATACATATTGTTTAATTTTAATAAGGTAAATCATGTTATCCATGTACCATTAAATAAAATGACATGACACGCCGTTCTCATATTTTCAATGATTTAACATTAAAACACACACGCACACTATGGAGTCTACTACTACCTCTATGAAAAATTTATCTGCCCCCACAAAAAGATTTGAAATACAAGAAAAAAAATACTGTTCAAAGATAATCATTCTCTGCAACATCAATAATCTCTAGGAAAACACAGTAAGAGAAATTACCTTTAGTAAAAAGAAAGAAAGAGAAAGGAGTGGGTTGGTTTTTAATGTTAATACAAAATTGTTATTCCAAATATAATTCTGCTGATCCTTCTCCTCAACTTCACGTAAAGGATTAATTGTATCCAACTGCATGTATATACTATTATTTTTTAAACCAACATTTGAAAACTAAAAGTTACATACCAATTCACAAAAGAACAGTGAAAAAAGTAACAAATGTTGAGTCTTCTGTAGATATCAGACTAAAAGATTGATTCATTGTGAACTCAAATTAATAGATTTGAAGTTCTAACAATTTTTTTAAGACAATACCTGATTTATAAAAACAATTATTGTCATAATGTTTTAATGTGAATTTGGTAGCCAATAGTTATGAATATGTCATTATCAAAGTTGGTTGTTAATAAACAATATTCAAGTAAATGAGTATTTGAATTTATCAACGGTCTTAAAATAGAAAAAATAATCTTGATATTTTTTATTTAAGAGTGTATTATTTTAAAGGGTATTTAAGAGTGCTATTTTCAGTTGATGCCTACCTTTAAGATATAGTGTAGTAAGAAAAGGCAAAACTATTTTATTACATTCTTTCAAGTGAAAGAATGTAAGAAAGAATTTGAGTGATATATTTTTTATTATGTTAAGTTTTGGAGGGGAAAGGTTGGAACAATTTAGTTTTTAATAATTCATATACGTGGGATTGAATCAAATGGTAATAAATTCAATATAAATTTAGTTCACATACAGTAACATTGTCCATTGTCCAAGTGTTCCTAACAGCATATGAGTAGAATGTATTGAATCAGCAGTGATTATTAGCAGTACCATGATTAGTGATAAAGTTGAATGGAAGATTTCTTCTCTAATATCTATTTTTCAACAATCATATTAACATTTTCTAATCAAGTTAGGATACACTTCTTCTTTTATTATATTTATTTTGTACCTATTCCATTGTAAAATTTTCCAAGTATGTTAACTTTGTTTACAATAATTATACGTGACAAGAAGCGAGCATATAATCTGCAAGTATATTACCCACAATTTAAAAGAATAACTTATTAGCTATATTTGAAGAAGCATCATTCTGTTTAAAAAGAAGTGAATTGAAAATGGGGGGGGGGGGGGACATAATGATTGAAATTGAGGCAGATGGAAAATGTTCTTAAGGAAATGCTAACGTATTCAAGGATTTGCAAAATAATCAATTTTCAGTTCTCTAGTATGTGTTGTTTATGATTCTTATATTATTATTCAGATTTACAAAGAAATTTTTAAATTTTCACAATTGTTTCTCAGAAGAAAGGAAAAAAAAGAGTTATCAATGTTTTTTGAAAGTGTTACATTCGTAAACTTACTGAACACACAGTTAATTTATTTCACTAAATCTTTTTCTCATGATATTCATCAGATTTAATTTTAAACTGATCTCTTCCTGCAATCATTTATTTATTCTTAACCTGCACATGCGCTTTTGGTCATTAATTTAAATTATTAAAAAATGGACACCATCATTCAAAACATTCGTAATTTGAAAACCATTCGTTCATCAATATGAGTCCACTAACTGTAAATGCAATCACACAATTCAGGAAAATATGCGAAATATTCTGTGCAAACGTAATGTGATGTTCCTTCTAAGTCCTTACCAGAAGCATCAAAGAATAATGCAAATACGCCAATGATGGGTATGAAGCAATGTTCAACTTACTGGGGTTTGAAAGTTTTGCTTCACAAAGTGAAAGTCTTGTGTTAAAGAACAAAAAAGAAACAAACATTTGTTCATATATGAGTGATCAGTAGTGGTGTGTCTAAACTGTACAATCTGGCTGAAATCTATTCCCTGTGAGTGTAGAGGTGATTGTTTTTATTTTTTACGAAAAAATTTATATGAAGCTTATCGGAAATTGTGACCATTTTCTGGAAAATGGCTCCAATTTTTTAAAAAGAAATTAATTCTTTAAGGAGCAAAGTGTCCTCAGTAATAAGGCTAAGGTTTGATATTTAAAACTCTGAAATTTGAAATATTGTGAAAGTTCATCTACTTTTCAGACCTGACCTTCTCCCTTTATTACTTTCCAGCGTACATACATATATACGGAATAATATATGTAGTATGGGGAAAGTAGATTTCGAGATTTCATCGAAAATACATGTTTGAAAATTTTAGTAGTTTTTGTGCAGTATTGTGTGCAATTTTAACAAAATTACAAGAACCAGATTTTCTCAAAAACGGCTCCAAAAATGTTTCTTTAAAGTTTGAGTAGGGATTGTTTTAAATTTACTCTATGAAATGACATAAACACCAAATTATTCTATTTTTTTGTTTTTTTCTTCAAAAATTGATGAGTTTCTGGCATCATTAATATTTACATTAGTAGCAATTTGTTAAAAATATAGTGTTTATGAGTACATGTGCTCTAAATAATGTCATATAAAAGTTCTCAAAAAGTCAAATGTTTTCTGACAAAACTAGCTCAAAATTTGACAATTTCAGAAATACTCAAAGGCCAGTTTCTCAAAGACTGCTTCAAATTTTTTGTTCAAAATTTTCGAAAGGATAGTGCTAATTGCACATATTAATATGAGGTAAAGTTCATTTTGGGGAACTTTTTTGTTTTTTCAAATTTACACGTCATTTTTTTTAAAGAGCTCTTATGCTGGTAATTTGCTTTTTTCCGGCAATTTAAAAACACTATTGTATTTGGGAGTTGAAACTTAAAAATTTTCTGTAAAAAAATGCTTCAAATTTTGAATTTACTGTAGTGTTTAAACACCATTTTCTTAAAAACCAATCCAAATTTTTCAAAGAAAATAGCTATTTTGGATAAGGTTTTACTGTTCATTAATATTCTTATTTTTTTTTTTTTTTTTTTTTTTTTTTTTTTTTTTTAATTTAAGAATGAATCTTATGTTTGTTTATTCATTCTTTATCAATTTTTCGTGACAGTTCTTTGGTTCATATTTTTATTTTCTAGAAATACTTCTGCTATGGTTTGATTCTTATAATTATTGATACTTGTAAACATTGAAACTTATAGAATGTGAATTATGACATTCTGATTCACATTCTAGAAATTTTTGTAATTTCTAGAATGTGAATTATGACATTCTGATTCACATTCTAGAAATTTTTGTAATTTCTGTAGCTGTTATAACATTGTCATTATAGTATGTGTGATAGGCCTATTAAATTTGTGCTTTGAGATATTTTTGTGCATTCAAACTTGTGTGGAAAATGCAGATATTGAAATATAATATTTGTATTTCCAATTTTGTGTAGGTACTGGCTATGTTCTTTCGATTTTGAAGAAATCTTCTAGTGACCCAGACAAAATTGAGACAGCTATTAAGGATGTAATAGCAGAAGCTGAATTGAAAACTAGTGTTGCATCTTTGATGACCTTCTCTCTTCCTGATGAAAAGAGGAGCTTGTTCCCAGAGCTTTTTTCTCTTCTGCAAAGGGAACGTGTTCCGCTTGGAATTGAAAGTGTTGGTGTGTCCATTACAACTCTCGAGGAAGTATTCCTAAGGTAATATTTGATCTTAAAAATAAACTATTGGTGCTATAACAGTAGTGACTTTCTTATTCAAGAAAGTTAAAAATATGTACACACATGTTGGACTATGTTGTATGCAATTATGGAACTTATTTTACAGGGTAGGAGAAATAGCTTTGGAAGAAATTGGAAAAAGTGAAGATTTGACCAGTGAATTATCTGAAAAATCTGAACGCAGTTCGCAACGTAAGCATAAACAGATAAAGTGGTTAGATTAATAATAGTTCATTCCATTGACTTTTAATAATAATTGTAGGGTCATTTGGGATGAGTAGATGCATAAAACATTAGACTTCTCATGAAGTCGTGGGCTTCCGTGGCCAGTCATGTGCGTGATCTGGCTGTTCGGGTGACGCCGCGTCGACGGCTGTGTTGGCGACGTTTCGACCATCCTGTCGAGTCTTCCGCATATCAGTGAGGAAGACCACGACAGGATGGTTGAAACGTCGGCAACACAGCCTTCGACGCTGCGTCACCCAGACAGCCCAGATTACGCACATTAGACTTCTCATGTTTCTCAATTGTATTAAATGTCAGTTAGTTGTGTTTTGCCTGTGTATCAGCATGATTGAAGAAGAAATAGTTCGTAATGTTAATTCAAAACAAAAATCTTTTGTAGGCGAATTTTTTAAAATTTTGTTTCAATAGATATTTTATGAGTAACATGACACCTACATTACAATATTCTAGCTGAATGTGGCATTGCTGATTCTTTAAACCAGGTATGCACAGCATTTTGCACTTTCACTGACTACTGACGGTTCTTCACGCAAGCAACTCGAGTGCAAGTTGGCTCGTGTTCATCGTATACATTTGTTCAGATTCAATATTAAATCATTCAGAAGGCACCATTGAAAAAGTGCTTTCAGACTGTCTTGCATGTCTCTGGGCTGTTTTGCTAGACATACAAGATTTTGTTAATGTTGTACTCTTAAGCAATTTCAAATCATCTGCAAGAAAGACCTTTTACATTTTGCAAATCTAAGAAAAATAAATGGTCCAAGGTGTGACCCCTGGGGGACTTCTGAACTGACTTGAATAGTATACGATACAAAGTCTTAGTATTTTACAAATTGTGTTCTGTTTCGGATATAATTTTCAAACAATTTTAGTAGTGATCCTGATATTCCAAAGGCTTTTAATATATGTATAAGCAGATTCCCTAAATCAAAGGCTATACCACAGTCTGTGTAAATGTTATTGACATTTTTAATTTTTATTTTTTAAATTGGCAGGCACAACTAAAAGCATTTAAAATGGCAGCAGCAACTAGCTGTTATACATGTATCTTTTTCTCTGCAGTTATCAATACCCGAGGACAGCTTGTTCATTGCATCATGTTATAGTTTTTTGACGTCCTTGATATCCTTGAAGCTTCTTAAATATGAAGCTTTCTTTCTGTTAGTTAAATCTATTTCAAGTTAAGTGATTTTATCACTCTGTTTCTTAGCTGTTTTTTCTAATTTGTGTTTGAAGATTTGAATCAGTTTATTGTAATCTGACATGGTTGGTTTTGATTCACAACACTTAACTTATTCTGTTTCTGAGTTTATCCTCTCCCATTTTGTACAGCTCGAGTGATATGTCGCGTTGCAGTTCTTGCAGTTTATTATGGTTTTTGATATACATTTTTTTGCAATACTGACAGGTAAATGCATCAGGTTTTGTCTTTGTCTCCACATATATACATAGTTTATTCAATTTTAATTATCACAAAAGGGTTTTTTTCACAAACCACTTCTAAATAATAAACATCAATAAGCACCAAGAGCCACCGAGCTACTGCCACTACAGTCTCAGGAAGAATTTGGATTCTTTTCAGGGAGACGTACTTCTGTGTGTAGAAGTGACCTATGTTACTGTCTTGCTTGCATGCACAACTGACCTTGTCCATTGCCATACTAGAACTAATGTTATCAGATGACTTGTGTGCACCCATCACCAACCTCGTCCATCACCACACTAGAACTCGACAACGACTGCAAAATGTCTGAGTCTGTGAAGAACGCTAGTGACTAAACCGTTCAGCTGATTTTCTCCAAAATTGATATTCCCCAATCGATTTGGCTGATGTCGTGTCTCCCTGGATTTTGAAATCAATATTTTAATTTTGGGGGATACTTTACATAAATCCTTTAGGACCTTTTCCAAATTTTCAAAATTGGCACAATCGATTTTGATTAAATTTTGTTATTGAATAGTCGAAGGACGTTTAAAAGTATGGCGCAGGTCTCATGTTGGTTAAAAACTCTGGTTCTTCAATGAATGAAAAAAATCAAAATTTACAACTAAAATATTAAAGATATAGTTTTTTCCCCTTAATAAAATTTGTTCCTTAAAGATAGAGTTTGAAATAAGGTCATGAACAATATTTAGAAAATTTAAGAGTATTTTCCGCATAATTTTCTTTGAAATATATATATTTCACACAAATTTCACAAAAATATGGATTTTTAATTTGAGTATATTTCCAAGTTACCATACATAATACATACATATTGTTTACATGAAATAGTAAAGTATCCATAGATACTCTGCTGAGGGCAGTTATTGCCTGGGTGCAGGCTTGGACTGAGCTAACTAAATTATATAATATCTTTCTAGTGTCTGACAGATATTGTTCCTGAAATAAATTCTCGGAATGGTGTGTAGTATTTTCCTTAAATATAATTTTTATAATTTTCTTACGAACATTGATCATTGAAGTTAAGTTTTGGTCATAGGCACCTCTCCCCGCTATAATACCGTATGTAGCCACAGACCAGAAAACAGCAAAGTAAAGCATTAGTAATTGTTCAGTTTCCAAGAATTCATACTTTTGTAAAAAATTAAAATTAAATATCTAGTTGTCTTGGCCAGTTGGAACAGATGATATTTTCATTTCAAATTTTGATCGATATATAAAACTAAATATTTTGTTTCTCTAACCCCTAAGCATTTCATCATAGTTACAATTTTGAATATAATTTTGTTTAACCAATTTTGTTTCTCTATAGCTCGATTTTGATTAAATTTTTTTGTTGAGGAGTCTGAAACATATTTAAGAAAAGCGAAGGTCTTATGTTGGTGGATAACTCCCATTTTTTTTGAAAATGAACAATTTAAAAATTTGTTCAGCGTCTTCTTGAAACTACAATTATGAAGATATATGTTCATCAAAATCAAATCTTCAAATAAGGTCATGTTCGATAAAAAAATTAATTTTTTATGAAATTTTGTGTCAAACGCAGGTAAATGTTTATTTTCTTTAAACAATTTTTTCTTAAAAACAGCACATTATTTTTTATTAAATTGAAATCATAGATACCATGAAGGATACTTAAGAGAATTGTTCAAGTCTCTTGTTTGTTGAAATGCCTGATTTTGCGAAAATAAAAAAAAATAAAAAACTTTATGCATCTTCCTACAACCTCAATTGTGAAGATACAATTTTTTTCCTTGCATAAATGTCCTTTATACTATCAAACAACAAAATGCTTTTTTTAATACAACATTTTTTTGGTTTTGAAAATTGTTTTGTGTTTTGTACCAGGGGCTTCATGTACAGGAAAAGGAAGAGCTAAAATTTCAAATGATTAAACATTCATGACCCCTTTCATCTTGGTTGTGCCACTTCATATGAATTAGATATTATAATTTGTTCTTGATGAATGGTAATTTGGTAATTGAATTTGTTTACAGCATTATCCTGTGGAAATGTCAAAGGTACTTCTCTTTGGCTACAGCAACTACAAACTTTATTTTGGAAGCGGATTCTTGTGATGAGTTACAGTTATTTAATTCAGGTATTATATATGCACAATATATAATAATAAATAATGTATTATTTGAAGTAGAAAATATATTTGTAATATGTTGTTTTTATGTTTCAGTTGGTGTTGGTGGTTTTGGTTATTATATTTGTGACAACAGTATCTCTTCATCGATTTGGTGGGAAGCCTATTCCCCCATTGCAATTGGATCTGTCTCTGTATGGGAAGACGAGTGTGCTGTACACGAGTGCAGTTGGTACTTCAGAGCAGCTTATTGCAAACTATAAAACCTCTGTGATGAAGAGTGGAAGTACAGTTGAGCTGGTACCTCTTGGAGCAAACATATCTTCAACCTTACTCAAAAGAGGCTACCAAGACAAAGAAACATATGTCTTTAAGTACATTGTAGCTGGTCAACTCAATAGAACTGACAGAGAACTGGTAGCACTCTATTCTGAAATGGCTTTGCATAGTTTGCCAATATCAGTGAATTTATTAGCAAATGCACTTGTGAAATATGAAACAAATGATAGTGATTATAGCATATCTGTTGCAAATCATCCTTTCCAAAAAGAGGAGGCAAGTACTTTCAAACTGTAAATACTTTCAAACTTTTAAAATGAATTTTAAAATTATATCTGACAGTATATTTGAGTACTTGTAATGTTTTGTTTTCCTTTCTGTGAATAATTCATTTCTATACATGTTTATAAAAACTAACGTTTTGTTGTTTTCTACCTACCTTGTGTTATTCTTTTTTTTAATTTTGTGCAGTTTTTTATATAAATTGTATTTGTTTTTAGGCTCAATATATCGATGGTGATTTAGTGACCTTATTGTGGATGTCTTTGGTACCCTTGGTTTTAACATTTTGGATGGGGCTCTTTGTGATTGTACCAATGGAAGAACGTGTTTCATCCAGTCGACAGCTGCAGTACATGGCGGGTGTGAATGTACCTACTTATTGGCTTACTCTTTATACTTCAGATCTGCTCTTGCATTTGGGATTAAGTTCAGTTTTGGTAATTGCCATTGGCTGTATTGATCATCTAGGCGTGTTTAGTAGCTTGGAATTGGGTGAGGATCTTTACAAATTTTTTCAAAGTTCTAGGAATTCTGTACAAATATCACATACATGTTCTTTATTTCTTGAATAGGTGCATTATTTGGAATTTTTGTATTGTATGGAGTGAGTGCAATTCCATTCTCATATTTTGCAAGTTTTTGGAAAGATACTTGGGCAGGATGTTACTCCATTTTGGTCATCGTCAATATCGTCGCAGGTACGTTGCACATACCATTGTGTATTGATGCATTGGTCTCTTGTTTACACACACACACACGCACGCGGACACACACAAACATGCATGCGCGTGGACATACACACACATGCACATGCACACACATGCACATGCGTGAACTCACACACTTGCACGTGTGCACACGTGTTTGCACACGCGCCCACACACACACATTTTTGTAGAGTTTAAACTTAATAATTTTAATGTCCTTAATCCTTTAACATGCAACTTACTTTTTTATTTTGTATCTCACATGTAGTTTTAACGTCTATTACTGAAGTTAAGACTGTGAGGTGTGAAACTAGCAATGAATTATTTTTCATTAATTTTTTATTTGTGTGCCTATGAATATATAACCCGCTAGTCATGTTATAAGCATAACAGGGCATATTGCAATCCTCTATGTCCTGTTCTTCCCCATTGTTATCATTTTATGTTATATCATCCTTCTATTCATATAATATTGTCTGACTAACTTCTGTATTTTTCACGGATCAGACAAAATTTGTATTAGTAGAGTTTATGTTGCTCCTTAGAGGCGATTATCAATGACTGTTGGATGTAATGTGGGAACCATAAATACTACTTTAATTAAGAAGAAAGCAATCCCTTTAATATGTAACTCATTCATTTCATAACATTTAATCCCAGTTATTGAAATTATACATTATTATCGTCTTTACATACATTGCAATAATCCAGTGTCCCTCAAGGGTCCCATTTGGGTCCGCATTTGTTTCTTGTATACCGTGTGGCCCACCTAAGATGTTCCCTTCAATTTTTCTCCTGAACCGTTGCAGATACTGAGATGCGATTTTCACTAAAACTTCTATATGCAAAGGCACATATAAAAAGGGCGTCTTTAAAACTTAACTTCTTGAAAATTTTGTCATGTAACATATGGTGATACGCATGTGTATGAACTCGTCTCTTCATGCTTGTTATGAGCTAAAAAATCTATAGGAATCCATTTAAAATATCGAAGTTGGGTCAATATCTCTGCAATAAAAAATGCAATAGAATAATATTATGCATGACCGTATGTCTCAGTATCTGCAACAGTTCAGGAGAAAATTGAAGGGAACATCTTAGTTGGCCACACGGTATAGTAACAACATGGCATCACGATTAACTTAGAATGATTTTCTTTTGTTTGCGGATGATTAGAAACTTTACAGATCAATATCTGGGATAGATTATTGTAACTTATTGCTTGAAGATTTAAACCGCTTGTTCTTGTGTTGTACAGAAAACAATTTATCCCTGAATGTATCAAAATGTAAAGTCATGAGTTTTTATGGTTTTGGGGAAAATCCCTATGTGGAATTTCAGATGTACTAATGTTCTAATTTATCCCCTTACAGTGACAACGAATGTTTGGCATAATGCCCCACTATGGCGTATGTCTAGGGTAATAAATAAAATTAATATTGATTTAAATATAGTTAGTTGAAAGAATTTATTTTTTTGTCAAAACAAATGTTATTACAATATGCAATCGACTAGCAAATGTAATAAATATTATATACATATTGAAATACTGAAAATTGGGCAGTCTCCTGTTATACAAAAAAACAAAATGAAATAAAGACATAACTACAGGAAAACTTCCCTACGTTTTTCAGGGTTCTGAGAAGAGAAACAAAGTATAAGAGAGGAAAATGCATAAGTGAAATTGAATATCATGCGGAAAACAAAAAACATATTTTTTATATTGGCGTGCTCCACTCGGACCTGCTCTCAGGAACTTCTATAAACATTTATATTGTAATATTACATCCTATTTTACTTTATATTTTATATATATTATTCGGGCAATCAGGCTTGCTCTTCTGTCTTACCACGCAAATTTCGCTATACTGCAACATTCCTTGGAGATTTCCAACATTCCCTTTGGTCTTGGACTCTTCTTGAAGGAAGGTCGGGAGCTAACCCACTCCTGATCAGTCGGCTTGGATTAGGTCTGTGACTAAACTCCAGGGTGAGTGGGGGTTGTCATAGTGTTCTCCTCATGGATTCAAAAATAACCTCCTTGTACTCTTTCCTAAGGAAGAGGAGACTAAATGAAAGGAACGTCAATCTGGAAAGCTTTTTCTGCAAAGGAAATGATGACCAACGAAACCCTGCTTCCTTGTAATGACATGCAACGAAGAAAGGAAAACAATGAAAAGTGTTAGCTCAATAAAACTCACAATGGCCATAGAGAAGGGAAGCAAATTAGGAAAGTTCCAGGCAGTCGCTCGCCAACGCACTAGAACAATTCTTTTCGATTGTCGGTCAGACGAACAGATAGACAGAGTTTTTAAAGTGAAGGAAATAGCTGGCCTCCAGGTTAATGTGTTGACCCATCATAAATAAACCTATGTAAGGGTGTAATCAATCATGATTTCGCTAACAAAACCAATGAAGACCTGAAAACATTCTTGTCGGAGGGAGTTGCCGAAATGTACAGGATTCAGCAGAAGGTGAACAGTGTGCTCACCCTCACCTCAACGCTGACCCTCGCATTCGACAGCCCCTCTCTCCCAGAGATCTTGTGTGGGTGGTATAACCTGCGTGTGCAGCAGGATGTGGTGGACTCCCTGCTCGTCTCTGTCAGAGGTTCGCCCGTACCCAGCGATGCTGCAGGGGCAGCGCTGTCTGCGGTCTGTGCCAAAGTGTGCCACTACACTGAATGCAAATACGGTCCCAGTCCCAAATGTGTGAACTGAACAGAAGACCACCCATCAAACTCAAGTGACCGATTTTTGAAGAAGAGATACAAAAAAATTGAGTATCTGAGAAAGTATCGTTCCTTGAAGCACATCGGTGATTCCTTACTAGAAATGGCCCTCTCCAGGAGTTTGGCATTTAGTTTAGATGTCCAGTTGCCAAACGAGTGCAGAAGTACAGCCAACATCTTTACGCGACTGTCTGTTAGGTATCTAGAAGATATCTACAGAGATGCAGTCATAAAATAAACCATACCATCTAAAACAAAGATTAAAACAACAAATGTATCAGCAAATATACCAAGGTATGAAACCGGGAAACTTAGGCCGAAAGGACCTATTTCTAGATCCTGGTCATCTGTATCAAAAGAATGTGAAAATACCCAAACACACGGCCCTTTCCAGCTGCTGTCAAGACGACTGCAGTGGACGAAGATCAGCATGTGAGCTCATCCAATTTTCCACAGATGAGGAAAAATCGGAAAAGAAACCTTTTCCCTGCAGAAGAAAGATTTTGAAAAAATCAAAAAACCTTAACTCTTAAAACCATAGCCCCCCTCACGTGGAATCTCAATGACTTCAGAACTCGATTAGACGAATTGAAGCTTATAATCTCTGAACAAAGATCTGTAATGTCTTCAGGAAACACATCCTCCTGAGCATATCCTGTCTCATTGCGACTTTCGTTCTGACAGGCTAATGAAAGATTCCATGCCCATGGTGGAGTCGCTACTTTTGTCAGGGATTTCCTGGTGTCCAAAGAGGAACAGACGTGCAAACCTGACTTCAGACAACCTGCATGCGTATAAATTTGCTTATAGCCCGCCTCGACAAGTCATGTTGCAAGATGACATTGTGACTGTCATTTTTCAATTGCCCCCATCTTATCTAATTTTTGTGGGCTTCAATGCTCTTAGTCCCGTCTGGGATGCAGCTAGGTCTTGCCAGAGAGGTATCCTTCTGGAAAATATCGTAGACAGGTTTAATTTGGTTTTTCTAAATTCTGTCCATGTCGTCCCTCATTTCTCCCTGGCATCCAACACCTTTTCCCACATCGATCTCACTCTGCGGTCCATCTGTCTATGTTTTTAGAATGGGCAGGCCTAGAGGACCTCCATGGAAGCAACCATTTTCCAATCCTGGTCCACTTAGATGTGCCTGATCTCGATGTTGTCCGCTCACCCCAGTGGTCAATCCAACACGCTGACTGGGCCTAATACGGTGGACTACACTTCTCAGATCAGAGACCCAACGACATAAATTGTATGACTGTTCACTTCACCGAAGCTGTTCCCGATGCCGTAACCATCGCCATACCGAGAATGATGGGCCAACCCCGGCCGCTCTTGTACCTTAGTGGAACGGAAACTGCGCTACCGCTGTACGTGAGCGGAAACGAGCATTGTCCGGGCTCATTTGGTTCCCTACAGTTGAAAACTTAATCAATACAACTATTCTAAATCGGATAACAACTATTCTAAACCGGAACTAGCTCGTTCCAGAGGACTTCATGGTTCCGAAGGTTCATGGAGAAGCATCCTTAGGTTCTGGAGAATCAAAATTTGCCCCAAGCAGGTTTATTGGCATGTAAAATTTACATGACAAATTTTATCACATGTATAGTCGTATGATTCTCTTGGCTATTTCTGTATTTTTTTTTCCTAACAAAAGAGGGTAGCTTGGAAGTCGGTTTTCTCTGATTGTGTCTGATCTCTCATTAATGACTATCAATTGAAAGATATCTGCTGGTGGTCAAAATGTACAGGTTGTTTTCAATGATTAGAAATACAATTCAACATTTTTAAGACCTGTTGTGTTTCAAGAGAGATTTCTTCATCACTTCTTCACTGCATGGAATTTATCTGGGAGTTGCAGGTAAAAGGTATGAGAAATGTGCAATTGTCAACATGCGAATATATTTATTCACCAAGTTTTTCTGTTGACTGACACAGCATGTACATATGGCTCTTATTTCTGCAAGAAGACCGACATATTTTTAGATGACAAACATTTGTGAGGAAGCAACCTGAGAAGTTGGTGCTTCTCTGGTGATCATCAATGCATACCTGGAGGCTGCATGATATCACTGTCGCATTCCTTTTCTATTCATCAAACCAGACTTCCAGAATGTCAACTATGTGACAAATGTGTGAAAAAGAAGATATGTTCAATCTTTTGCACATTTATTCTTCTTTTTCACACATTTCCCACAAACATCATAGCTACACAAATAGTGTAGTGTATTCAATAATCTGAAGTAATTTTTCTCAAAAAATTGCAATGAAAAGTTGATCATACCTATGTGGTATGCAAACATTTTATGACAATTATTAATTATTTGCATAGATTGGTAAATGCACATGAAGACTAGCAAGTACAAACAAAAATAAGCGAAAGGGGAGCATGGACTCTGCCCCAAATGCACAGTATGCAATAGCACCTTTTTAGAAAGGTTAAGTTACTGACCTTAAAGTACTGGGGGCCCAATAGTTTATTTATTGATAAGATTTTTTAATGTGTCATTGGCTGTAATTTTCAGACATATTCAATTGTTGCATAAAATTATAGCAGAATACTAAGAGAGGGGAAAAAATGGCCAGGTATACTAAAAAAAAAAGAATTCATTCTTGTGTAAAATTTGACAAGAAAAACTCCATGCAGTCAGCATGGAAATGACTTTAGCTCACAGAGATTATGTATATAGGCATCAAATAATTTTTGTTCTTCTGCATATTGTAGTTCTCTAAGAAAACTGTACATTAGTTACAATTTCTTTGTGTGAAATAACATCTGCAGAAATGAGGAAATTTTCAACTGATCTATTAGTAGATTGATGGGTGTTAAATAGTTGAGTTAATTTGTTTTTTATAATTAGAATGTTGTTTCTTTGCAGGTCTGATCATGGTTATAATAATGGGCAATTCTGCATGATTTTGGTATAAAAGCTGTCGATTGCTTA